>CAUYRT010036725.1:0-27180 GCA_963574885.1 Lepilemur ruficaudatus
AAAAAAAAACGAGACTTACTACTTTATCCTGCTAAAAATATTCTACACGTGACAGCAGACCTTCACCTCTCAAGAGTCTATATCCAACGAAATGTTTGTCTGCCCCAACCTCCAAGCGGCCAGCGAGGCATTTTACTAATAATAAAATGAATCTCAGACTGAGACCACACCAGAAGGCCCCATGGCAGGCCACAGAGGGCTCTGACCAAAACGGCCTCCGTGTTCCCCTCCGCTTGACCGAACTGTAGACGGGCTTCTTGCTGACTCCAGGCCATGACCTCCCTTATCTTAGAACATTTTCCGTAGAAGACGTGTAATTGGAAATTATTTCTCTGTCCCTTTGAGATGTCAGTAAATCTTTTTAAAAGCCAGTTGTACCACCCAGAACTGTCTTTCCCAGGACTGGGAGCCATGCTTTCGGAGTACAATCGCCAAGGGAGACAGCGCCCCGTCTCTCAGCCTTGTGGCGGACAAGGTTGTAAAAATACCTCCCGTGAGAAAAATGTGAGAAAGTTTACTTTCCCTTTGGGTAAAGCCAATCGCTGAGCACAAATGGCCCCTGATCTCCGCCTCGCCCCGGCGCTGAAGCACCCCCCACCCCGCATTTCCACGGAGTCGAGGTCGATTTTAGTTCTGGTCTCTTTTCTATCGCCAGAGCCTCGAATAAAGTCTTCCTTGCCTGTTAACTTTGGTGCAACTTTTGCTTTGACATTTCCCAGCTTGGTGACATAGAAGCCTCAGTGGTGGGACAGTCCCTTGGTACCCAAACCCACAAGGGAGACAACTTCCCTGAGTTACAGGGGGACTTTCAGTGTCATGGGATTTATTTACAGGGTTTCTTTTAAAATGTGTTGATTTCCTAAGTTTCCTAAAAATGATCGGTTTCCTAAGTTGGCATCATTGGAATGAATTCTACTTGGTCAGAAATCCCTTTAAAACTGCTGGATTTGAGCTACCGATATTTTACTGATGGCTTTGTGTCTGCGTTTATAAGTAAAGTTAGTTTATAAATCTCTTTTTGTGCTACCTTTATCAGATTTGGGGAAGATGGAAAAAAAGTTAAAAATAAAAATAATAAAAAGCATTGCCTTACATTTAGATTCCAAGATTTTCAAAGCTGTCAAATATCATCTATTCAAAAATTCCACTACTGGGAAAAGAAAGCAGGAGATCTCTCTCTTAATGCCGCCGTCAGCTACTGAGTTTTCTGGTCTGTGAATATCCTGCTTCTTTAAGACGTCCGCCTAGCTCACTGTTGAATCATTTATGTTCACTGACACAATTTTTGAGCCATCATCAATTTTCATGAACTATATAATTTAGCCTGAGCAATATTTCACAGGCAGTTGAAATAACGAAATTACTCAGTCTTATTATGTGTAACAACGAAAGTTATCCGTTTATTAGCATCACAAGAGCTCATTTTTTTTTTCTGGGAGACAAGTTTGTGTTCAGGTAAAGCAAAACTGTTGGCTTTGAGGCTTTTTCCTTGGCTTTTAACTGTAGCCTGCAAGCCGCTTCTGCTTAGCAGCCAGCTGAGCCCCGTTCTAAAAAGGCCTTCGTGCTCTTGATCTTAGGTTTTCTTTCTAAAGAGCAGCAAATTTTAAAACTTAAAAGAGCTTGCCTGTTGAACTGTCTAGGCCTGATGCATTTATAAGCGGTTAATTATTAAATAAGCTTTTCCCTTTTTTCTACAATGATTCTCTTTTTTTAGTATTTTACCATTTAAAAGGAGACTTGTTGCTTTCTGAAAATACTCTTTCCTTTCCTGTAATGACAGCTGGCATTCGCCTGCCTCTGAAGGATCTGTGCCCAAGGCAAATGCCTCTCCTAGCAGGTGGCCCTGTCCCACTTCTAGGCGGGCTCCTATGGCTTAGTATTTAATTGAGCATCAAATTAAAACGAACATCAAGCCCGGCATGGTGGTGCACGCCTGTAATCCCAGCTACTCAGGAGGTTGAGGCAGGAGGATTGCTTGAGCTCGGGAGTTCAAGACCAGCCTGAACGACATAGTGAGATTCCATCTCAAAACAAAACAAAAAACCAAGAAACAAAAGCCAAACATTAGAAAGAGTCTCATTTTGGCTTTTTCATTAGCATTTCTACTTCCTTTGGAACTGATTTTAGTAAGTTACATTTTACAGGTTAACCATGCATTTCATCTAGCAATCAGCAAGTGCTTGCACATTGTTGGAAATTATGTCTTGCTGTTATGGACTTATTCTAACAACGATTCACTCCGAGCAGGCATTCCGCACGCTCATTATATAACATTTTTATCTCTGTGCAGCTGCACATCTGCACTGGGGTGGAGCTCTCTGTCCCGGGATGACCGACTGGAACCAGGCTTCTCCGTCCCCAGCAGGCCTCACTGTGTCTCATCGCACCCAAGTGTAGTTGAAAGGCTTGATGAAGGCAGCATTCTCTGCACTACCCCAGGGGAAATTGAGCAGGCTGCACACAATAAATACACTTCAACAGTCCTATCTGCCTAAGCCATTGGACTTCCTCGTCTATAATATACCAAGGAAAATGCTTGCCGCTGACTGTATTTAATGGGCCCTAAGGTCCTGGTTGCAGCACTAAGCACAGGGTGAGAGCCCCTCCCAGCTGCTCAGTCCCACAGAGTGAGGCCAGCCTGTCCGGCCAGCGCTTCCGTATTAGTGGATTCAGTGCGCCCAACGTTGTGTTCCTTCTGCCTTGGTCTCACATCCTGCAAATCCCCTCCCACACGTATTCCCCAGGTTTCTGCCATTATAAACTGGCAGAGATCTTGAAATTGTTTTGGTACCTCCTTGCATATCAGCCTTTGTCCTCATCACCCTAGGGTCTGCCAGGAGTTTATGGGTCTGAAAATCACAACAGGCGGGAAGGGTTCTTGGGTGGAATTAACTTTCCCTTCCAGGCAGCAGCCGCAGGGGAGTTAAGTAAAGTCTTCAAGCAAAAGAAGGCTGACATCCTCCCTGGGGGGGACAGCTGCTATTGATGACTGGGGAGACTCAGCAGAATTTGGGGGGTCAAGATATTCAGATTCATCAAAATCTGCCCCAATGTGCCCATTCCAATTTGTAGAGTCTCTTTCCTTCCCAAGTATGCCTTAACTCTTACATGCGAGATCTAGCAAGGTCATGGATTCAGTTTGCATTGTATTTTACTGGGGGTTGGTTTTCAGAACTCTTGGCCCTGTGTCTATGAGAGATAAGGAATTCTTTCAGAGGGATCAAGAACTGCTCTGGTTGTCTACCCCTGCTGTGAGCTGGAAGTCTAAAGCCCTAATTTTGTCTTTTTCTTCTTCCATGTTTTCCAGTGTCTTCAGAAAAATCCATGCCTTCCACTGCAAAGTTCTATATTATATCAGCTGCTTGGTGTCCCAAAGCCTTGCCTGCCATAGGCACTGGACCCCAAGCTATTACAGATGCTAATTTAAGTTTACAATTTGTCAATACATGTCCTGAACTGCTAGTGTTCCATTTTCCACTGGCAGTGAGGTCATTGTGGCCTTTAAATTTGAAAAGATCAAAGAAATAATTCCAGATTTCTACAATCAAAAAATTTTTCCCGGCCAGGCGTGGTGGCTCAAGCCTGTAATCCTAGCACTCTGGAAGGCCGAGGCAGGCAGATCATTCAAGGTCAGGAGTTCCAAACCAGCCTGAGCAAGAGCGAGACCCCATCTCTACTAAAAATAGAAAGAAATTAGCTGGACAACTAAAAATATATAGAAAAAATTAGCCAGGCATGGTGGCTCATGCTGTAGTCCCAGCTACTCGGGAGGCTGAGGCAGAAGGATTGCTTAAGCCCAGGAGTTTGAGGTTGCTGTGAGCTAGGCTGATGCCATGACACTCTAGCCCAGGCAACAGAGCAAGACTCTGTCTCCAAAAAACTAAAAAGAAGTATTCATCTATTCTAAATCACTACATCTACTCTTTCCCTTCTTTATTGTAATTTTATTAGTACCTTTATCAGATCAGTCTCTCAGAATGAGCTACAAAACTTAAGTGAAGTGGAGATTTGGCAACTATTCAGTGATAGGATCAATTGTAGAGTGCCAAGCCAGGTAATGAAAATCGTGAGTCATTTGGCCTATCTTTATTGATAATTTTACTGATAAAATTTTCAAGAGAACTGATGAACCTATGTTAGCCTTTGTGCCATTTAGACATGAAATCTCTGTGATAAAGGTGACAAAATATGAAAATTCTCAAGAATGTTTCTATTCTTTCATTCATCATTCATTCATTCTTCCAACAAATATTTATTGAGTATCGCTATGTGCCAGACACTATTTTCAGTGCTGGGATATAGGAATGAAAAGACAAGTCCCCATTCTCATGGGGATTTCCTTCTAGAGAGGGCAAACACATAACAAGTTAACAAATAAGTGAGCGAGATATTTTTAGATATTTGTAAGTGCTATAAAGATAATAAAATAAGGTGATATAGTAGAGAGTAACTGATGGAGACGGGCTATCCAGCCAAAGTGGTCAGAGAAAGAAGGCATCTCCAAGGAATGATATTCGAACAGAGACCTAAGTGACAAGAAGCCAACTATGTAAGGATGATAGGAAGAGCACTGCAGGCAGAGGAAATAGTAAATGCAAAGACACTCAAGTAGAATGATCTTGCATTTTGCAAAAACAAAGAGAATGATGAGGAGTAGTGACTGGAAGGAGAACAGTAAGATATGAGGTTGGAGTGGTAGGAGGACCAGCTAGGTGATGGTGAAGAATCTGGGTTACACGTACTCATGAATGTCATTTTTAAAGATTAGGAGTAATACATTTGCTAAGATGAAATACATTTAGAAGATTTATAATGGAAATTATAAACACATAAAATTTACTCAACATCTTGAATAGATAGGAATAAAGACCAGATAAGACAAATAAGCTCTCTATTACATTCTATTCCACATCAGCATTCTCGTTTACTTGTGTTTTGTCACCCTGAGTGGCAGCAAAGATCCTGAAATGATAACGTGCCTTCCTGGGAGCACAGTTTTCTTACACAAGGGATTGTGAACCAAGATCCTTTTGGCAATTTAGTCAGTTCAGAGAGACTTATCACCCCAACCAATTGGCTGTGGGCTTTCCAAAGCTGAGGAATCACATCATCTATGCTAGCTTCAACCTTCGTGACAGTTAAACAGAACCACATGACTTAGTTCCTTTCTTTGTGTTCTTATTGGAGAGAAGAACCACCAAATGAAACACTTTCAGTCCCCACTAAAGTTATCTAAAAATAAAGTATGTAACAAATGAGTTTGGGTGACTCAGGGTGGTCACTCTCCATGTGTCTTGATTTAGACTATGGGACTATTTTTGGTTTGTCATAACTGGTTGGTTGTTGTGGTCTCAGACTAGGCTCAGCACACTGGTCAAAGCAGTGCTTTGTCATGGCCCAGAAGCTTAGGCCAAAAAACCTGACAACCTTCTGTCCCTTTGTGAAAGAAGAGCATTGAGTCCCAGTGGTTAGATGCTGCTGCAACAGCCTCCAAAAGGCTGCTCGTGCCTTTGTTATATTGGAGTTTTAAAATTTCATACAGTGATTGTGTTTCTGGAAAGAGCAACTCACCGATGAGCTGTTTTGGGTTGGGATGGTATTCATAGTCATTAGAATCAGACAAAAGCAGGGGCAGGCTCCATTACTCAAACATTACCAGGAGTTCTTCACTCCTCAGGCAAGCAAAGCACTTAGCACAGGGCCGGGAATTAGAGTAGCCCCTCAATAAAAGTCACTTGCGTGTTTTTGGCTTTTACACTTACCTAGCCCCGAAAAGGATTCTTTCGAAGTTTCTAGAGCGGCTCCCAAAGAGCAATCCACAGAATTAGGCCAGTCTGTTTTCACTGGTCTCCAGCAATATGAGAAAAAACTATTTTTGTTTTAAATTTAGTAAACATACACACATACATGTGACATGTGTTAAAATAACCATTTATCATTTCTTGTGGACTGCCTGTACTCTGATATCGTTGTCTTTCCTACCAAGTTTTTCTTAAAGTGGAAATGTTCTTTCTTTCAGCAAAGAATGCTGTTAGTATATTGTGGCAATTGTTGTTTTAAATGTCCTTACTTGGCAAAATTAAGGGTGGCATCTCATTGCCAAATCCCCCAATTTTTTTGAAATTTTACTGAGCCTTGAATCCTAGATCTGCAAACCCTTAATCTTATGTTTTCCGTCTCTGGTTCTGGGCTTTCTGATCCCTACAATAGTATGGGGATGAGTAAATTCTCACTCTGAAGTCTCTTCATGAATTTATATCCCTCTTCTATTTGTTATCTTAGAACTGAGAGCTGGAGACCTGAGAGAGACAGAAGGGGTGTGGTAAGAAAGCAGGAATAAGTATTGGCTATTAATATTAATATCACTAGTATTTATATTAGTACTATAGAGAGGCAGAAAATAAGGCCAAATAAAGCAGATTTTTAGTGTGACAGATGTGGAAGATGAGGTTTTTCTAATGAGGATATCAACTTGTGAATGATCTGTGGTAATATGAAGATATTTTAAATATTAACTGCTTCTGTCCCTTCCATGTTTGCTGTCCTTAGTTTGCAAATATAAATGGCTTGTTAAGAAATATTTAATACCACAGGGCAAATGTAGATTTTCTAAATCTACATTAAATCAGTCTAAATCACTGCTTAGATTGTGCTTCATGATACAGATTCTAAGAAAGAATGTAAAATAACTAAGCAGCTATTTTTGTCTTAGCAGGACTTCCTGGCTAGAGTACAGAACTCTGAGATGCGGGTCTGATGTTCAGCTAAGCCACGCATTTGCTGTATCTTGTTGGGAATTGCTTGAGCTGCTATGTTCCCTGTTTATAAATTTGAGATAGTAAAATTTGCCACTAGTGGCCCATTGTCAAGGATTTTGATTAAAACAGAGTATTAGAAACAATGGCCTTATCCAGTATACTGGGAGGGTAGCTGTGTATTTGAAGGTCCTATAACTACCATACTATGTCTATAATAAGCAATAGCATAAAGAAAGACTAAAACTTTGGATTAATAAATTGTAATGATATTAATAACAGCTTCCATTTATCCAGCATTTATTAGGTACCAGGCATTGTGCTAAGTGCTTTATAAACATTGTCTGGTTGACTCTTTGTGACAACCTTTGAGGAAGGCACAATTACTACCTTCAATTTCCTCCTGGGGCACAGGCAGCCCACCTGTTCCCCTGGAGCTGTCTGACTCCGTCTGAATCCGTGTGTTGACTGGGCTAGCAAGTGTACGTCTCCTCCTCTCACACCTAATAAGGCAACATTTCCCTTTTTCTTCCTCTAGTTCTTTATATAAAGAACTCTCAATTTCCCTTTGTCTTTTGTCATTTGACTTTCATTTCCTATTTGGGGTTTTCTGCTTTTATCACCCGGAGCCTTCCCTTCCGCCATGCTTCATTCCTCTTAGGGGAGGAGTTGACCTCAGTTCCAGTTTGGTGCCTTTTCCTTCGTGTTTTCAGTTCCTTACACAGTCTGTGTTTAGCAACTGAAGTTACCTTTTATGGCTTCCGTCTTGTTTTCCACTGACAGTTTTCTAGTCTCCCTATATTCTTTTCATACGTATATACTTATCTAAAGGGGTTTCCTTTGCAGCCCTTTAGGTTAGACTTCAAAAAGAATGTTCTAATGTAAGCACTATAATGTACTATTGTACATCATATTGTGTTTTATTGAAAAGGGTTATAAAATGCCTACAGGCTTTTTATTTTTGTTTAAAAAAAAAAGAAAGAAAGAAAGGATAAACAATGACAGAAAGAAGAGGGCTGGAGTGATTTGAACATTATCTTGCTGAGATGCAGGGGATAAGGCAGAGAGAGAGAAAGAAAAATTGGTGACCTCTGTTGATGCCCTTCTAGTTGAATTCCCGACTGTTTGTATGATTCCAGTACATAGAATAGTAGAACTCATAAATAGAAATTATCATCACAACATCAGATATTTTGTTAGGTAAATTTTATTTTGTTTTGTTTGGAAAACAAGAGCACATTCTATCCAGTGTGCTTTTGATCCCTACTATGAGGAATCCAGGTTCTAGATGGTTCAATAAACTGGCCATGGCAGCAGGGAACATGAAACAAATACCGGATGGAGAGCAGGAGACCTAGACCTACCCCTGGTATCACCAGTAACCAGCGGTGTGACCTCTGGCAAGTGACCGATCTTCGCTGAGTCTGTTTCCTTACTGGTACAATGAGCTGAAACCTCATTACCAACTTTTCACTCCTTATAGTTCTCATTACAACACATTTTTCCCCTTTCCTGTAAAACTTGGAAAATTCTCATTACCAAAAGCAAGCTCTCTGGGGTAAGAAAGACCATCAGCGACTTCAGCTTTGCTCTAGTTAGATCTTGGTAATTAGTACTTCCAAGTGCCCCACATACGTGCATATCAGCTATTTTCTAGAGAACGGTAAAATTCTGGTGTAATGTTCCCTCATAATTGTGATTATATTTGAACCGAATACCTGTTTAGAGGTTATCTAAACTCCATTTACAGAAAGAAATGCGTTGTGGGTTTTTTGTCGTCAAGTAGCAGTTTTACTGCTTAACCTGAAATAGTAGATGACAAAAATCTGCCGGTCTTTAAAAGCACATACAATTCCAAAAGTGAGCGTCTGTGGTTGAAAAGATCATATAGATGTTAAGCAAAATGATCAGAAGAAACTGGGCACCCTAGGAGACATTCTCCGACTGCAGCATCTAGAAGTATAACTAAGGATGAAGACCTGCTAACCCATATTTCTAGGTAACAGAGTCTTCATAGGCTTTTAAAGTTGGAGGAGTTGTGATGTCCACCTAGTCTAACCTTCTACTCTGCACAGGAATTACCTCCCTAACAGTGCCGCCATTTACATTTAATTCCTGCCATCGAAAGCGGAGAACTCAGCCTTAACATGTTCTGTGACAGGGAGCTCACTACCTCCTAATACAGACCATTCCGTTGAAAGGTAGCTTTACTCACTGGAAAATTCTGTGAATCCCGCTTGGGTTAGGTTTGACTGAAGCCACTCTTAGCTCAACTGCAGCACATACATAACACCTTGTTGCAGGCCGGCCCCTTACATTAGTGGCTCCGGGGCAAGAGTACAAATAAAGGACTACATACCACATGTCTAAATTTATAAAAGTTATGAAACAAGCTAACAAACTGTTAAGTAAAACATGTTCTCTATTTCTACTTTAACAAATACACCTTTATAACGCTGAAGTTGAAAAATACGTGAAAGCTGTGGTTTTTATTTGAGCAAAAAATGAAAGACAACAGAATTTATTATTGAATATGTCTGGGTATACTCTGTTGATGAGCTGTTGCATGAGTAATAAAGACATACATAATTTATAAGTACTGTATAACTGACTTTATTTTGGTGAAATTAGAACCCCAAACTGGGCTCTGGCCTGAAGGCCAAGTAAGTTCTTGACTTTGCGCAGGAAAGAATTCAAGAGTGAGCTGACAGCGTAAAGCAGAAGCAAGTTTACTGAGGTAGCATGAAACAGAAGGACTGCTCCATAGTCACCGCAGCGCCTACCTCTCAGAGCAACAGAGAGTAGCACCCTGTGAATTTCCAGAGTCTTATTTACTTAATTTTTATGTTAAGCAGAGGGAGGGTTATTCATAAGATTTCTGGAACCAAGGGTTCTTCCGTTTTTTAAATCATATAGAGTAACTTCCAGGAGTTGCCATGGCATTTGTAAACTGTCATGGCACCAGTGGGAGTTTCTTTTAGTATGCTAATGTATTATAAGCAGGACATAACGAGCAGTGAGGGTAACCTGAGGTCATTTTTCATCACCATCTTGGTTCTTTCTTGTTTTGGACAGCTTCTCCACTGCCTCCTGTCTTATCAGAGATCTTGGCTTGGGTCTTATGACTCTTTATACAGCAGCGCCTGCTGGTTCCCTATCTCAAAATCACTAGGTATATTGTGATCATCAAAATTTTCACCTAATTTATGTTCTATTGGTAATAATGATATTAAGGATTAAAAATGGAATGTAATTAAATGAGGACATATTTTCAACAGTTATTTTCTCCTAAAATATTCAAAATCATTTATTAAATGGAAAAATAACATGTAAATTATAATTGATATTAAATTTTAAGATAAAAATTATTTAAACAAAGTTGAGTTTTTGTTTACTCCATTAAAATTGAATTAAATATTAAATCTTCTTATTAAAACAGCAGTGTTTATAATTCTAGCATTCCCTCTTATTGTCAATGTAAAGACTAAGTGTCATTCCTGGCATGTTATGTCTTGGTCTACATGTATACAAATTAGAAAGCAATATGAATTATTTAATATTGTAATATGTTTCTCAGCTGCAATATACAACTGTTGAGAATACCATGCTAATACATGGGTACCTCTGGAACCACACATTGAAATACAAACAGTAGCAAGAAAATTCATTCCTAGCACTGCTAGCACTTTATGCAAGAATCGATTGCCTTTGTGGCATCTGAGAAGAATTTGACAAGTTAACTGTCTTTACTTTTATTATACCAAGTGCTTCTTCCACTCAAATCCTCCCAGTACCTAAAAACAATGTCTGACCCTGATGTTGGTAGCAGCGTAATTTACAAAACCTTATAGCAAGAGAAGTGGTGAAGCATTTCTCTAGGACTTGAACTTTGTTAGTTACTGGAGCAGATGTTTAGGGTTACAGGGTGCATGACATCAGCGGGCTAAGCAGCAGATCCTGAGGTAGAGGTGCCATGTGTTCCTCAATAAATTTGTGTGTGTGTGTGTGTGTGTGTGTGTGTGTGTGAGACTGCAGAGCCCTCTGAAGCCCAGGGCAGAGGCCCCTTTTGCCTGGGACTAACGGTGATACTGATACTTCATTTGAACCAAAACCTGTAAATATCATATACTAGGTCTTTCAGCCAACTCTGTATTTGGATTATCTTTGCATTTTAGAGTTGTCTGAGGATACAAGTACCATGTAGGTGTTCAGACACATTCTTATGCTTGAGGACATTTTAGTCAAATGCAAAATACATTTTATATACCAAAGCAAAGAATAAAGAAATAAGTGAATCTTATATTGAGCAATAAGAACTGAATCACTATAGTTATGTGCAGCATAATGACATTTTGGTCAATGACAAACCAGGGTCCTGTAAGATTAAAATGCCTTATTTTTACTATACCTTTTCTATGTTTAGATATGTTTGCATACACAAAGACTTATCATTGTGTTACAGTTGCCTGCAGTATAGAGTACAATCACATGCTGAACTGGTTTGTAGCCTAGGAGTAATAAGCCATACCATACAGCCTAGGTGTGTCATAGGCTATACTGTCTAGGTTTGTATAAGTGCACTCTGATGTTCACACAATGAAATCGCCTAACGACGCATTTCTCACAATGTGTCCCTGTCATTAAGTAACACATAACTGAAATTGCTTCACATTGCATACAAAAGTCTTTGTTTTGCTTCACTCTATTTATCTCTGAGCTACACGTGCCAAAAAATTGGCAGTTAGATTCCAAAGGCAGAGGCAGGGCGCTGTGGCTCATGGCTGTAATCCTAGCATGCTGGGAGGCAGAGGTGGGAGGATTGCTTAAACTCAGGAGTTTGAGACCAGCCTGAGAAACAGCAAGACCCTGTCTCTACTAAAAATAGAAAGAAAAAAAAAACTGGCTGGGCAACTAAAAATAGAAAAAAATTAGTCAGGCATGGTGATGCCTGTAGTCCCAGCTACTGGGGAGGCTGACGTAGGAGGATCGCTTGGGCCCAGGAATTTGAGGTTGCTGTGAGTTAGGTTGATGCCACGGCACTCTAGCCCAGGCAACAGAGCCAGATTGTTGCAGGGAAAAAAAAAAGATTCCAAAGGCAGAGCAAAGACAACTTAGGATCTCCCATTATCCCCGTAAAAGAAAATCTTATGAGTTTATCTATACTTAGGCAAATGTCTTTTCTTATACTTTATATCATTTTCTTCACAGATGAAGAAAACAATAAAATAAGTCACACTACAAATACTGATTTTCTTAGATTTTCAAAGTCTCCTGTTTCCTTTCTCCTAAAGCTGATACAAGAATAAGATAGTACCTGCCCTGGAGTTGTTTTTTTTTTTTTTAAGTGCAAAGGAATATAAAATGAAAATTAAATTAAAAATCTTTTTCTTTATTCCTAATGCCCAGTAACATTTACCAGAGTTGACCACTTTTAACATTCTTATGTACGTAGCTTTCCAGATTTTTTCTAGGCATATGCACGGACCTACTATTATTTTTACATTAATCGATGTCGTACATGCTCATCTGTATCTTATCTCTTTTTATACAATTTATTTTGAAGATATTTCTATATTGTCACACATAGAACAGGCTTATCCTCTAAAGTTCTTAAAAATTAAACGAGATAATTATGTATTATTATTAGCAGTAGATATGGGGCATATCTTGCCTCTCAAAAATGTTAGTTTTCTTCCTTTTTTTTTTTTATTTTTATTTTTAGTTTTCTACCTTTAATAGAAGAGTCATATAGATTTGTATTGTGATTCTGGTGGATTTCATTATGCACATGTAGATGTGGATATAGGAAGTCACCGGAGCACAGAATTTCTGAGTGGATGGCTCTTACAGGCTGCTTGATGCAAGGGGTAGAGCCTGTACCAAAACCAAGTCTTTGCCTTCAGTTTGGTGCACCTTTAATCCTTTTTTGTTTCTAATATAATTCTAACTTCTATTATTTATCTTAAAAATTAAAATAGAGTGTGAAATGGTGTTAAATAAAGGTAATAAATCAGGTTGTATATACTACTCAAAAGAAACAAGCTTTTTGTTTCCATTTAGAGAAGGAAAGTCGAACCAAAGATAATGTATGGGTTGTTTTTTAAATATAAGTTATGTCAAGACTCAAAGTATATCTGAGAAGGACTCAGAGTCTGGATGGAAAGAAGCCTGACTTTTGCACAGGCTAAATTTGTATATACATGCATTTTTCTATTTGAAAATCCAGGATTTATATATATATATATAAATATATATATATATATATATATATATAAATCCCGGATTTTTTTATATATATACATATATATGTGTATATATATGTAGTTGTGCCATGTTTGGTGTCTTTGTGCTTCACCTAGGAATCCATCCCTCAAAGCCTTTAAAATGCTGATGGAAGGAGCGGAGATCCAGTGTTCAGGGTAGAGGAGAGGTGGGTAAACATCAAGAACCCAGGAGAATGCTCTAACGCTGGAAAGAGAACAAAGATTGGGAGTAATTTATGGAGGATAAAAGGAATTATGGTAGGAGCCTGGAATACTATGAAGCATAGACAGTGATTTTTTTACGTTGCAGTTGTTCTAAAAAAAACATTGGTTTGTTTGCATATAAGAGAGAGAGGCAAGGGAAAATGTGAAAAGTGAGATTATCCAATTTCATCTGAAAAAGTTAGAGAATAACAGATTGAGCCAACATCCTAGCAACGGAGAATAAGCTCTTTTGTCCTGAAGAGACGAGCTGGTTTTCTTTCCAAACATGT
Source organism: Lepilemur ruficaudatus (assembly GCA_963574885.1). Lineage (NCBI taxonomy): Eukaryota > Metazoa > Chordata > Mammalia > Primates > Lepilemuridae > Lepilemur > Lepilemur ruficaudatus. The sequence continues at coordinate 13,513 of CAUYRT010036725.1, forward strand.
GATGATCCAAGGGCGCTGCCTAAGATGAGGTTAGGCAATCCGTCACATGACCCAGAGTCACCCGGCTCAGCCTCACATCTGAAAAATGGAAATTCTAAAATACTCATGTATGTGTCATAATGATCTAGTGAAAGCACAAAGGAGCAAAACACGGGGGGAAAAGCTTAAGGCCTAAATGTTGGCAATTTTTGTTATTTAAAAGCCATTCAAAGGACAGAGCCATAGAATTGGAAGGAATCTTAAAGGTCACTGAGCCTCTTGATTTTACAGATGAGGAAACAAACTAGAAACTCAGGGACTAGTCTAGGTCTCACAGTTAGTCAGGGGAGCCCCAGTACTAGAATCTAGATCTCTCAAATCAGGGGTTGGGTTGTCCTACGGCACCTCCTCCCAGAAAGTATTTCGAGTCGTCTGATGTTTGCCCCATCCCACGCCAATGCCTCTTTTTAAAAATGACTTTATGTTTATCTTTTCCCTCTAATAATTGTATGAAATTATACATCCAATACAAAGGAATCATGTATCTTCACCTGGAAAAAACGTTTAATGGACATCTAAACTATGTAAAGACACTTTCTTTATAAAAGGGGTGGGAAAATTATGGCCGTCCCTCAAATCTTTCTGATCCAAGACTACAGGGATAGAAGAGAAGGTGAGTGTGGAAAGGCAGCACTACATCAAACATTCACATCACACACACACACACACACACACACGTAATAATCATAATTATCATATAGAGACAAAAAAAGACCAGGCTTATTGGGTATGAAATAGAGATTGTAGGATAGAGGATAAGAGCATAAGAGGGTAAGAAACTTACTTGGTTCATTTCAAAATACCGGTGATTATAATTCACCTTTTGTATCTATTTGCTAGTCATTCATGTTCACTCAACAAGAATTTACTGTGTACTTTCTACGTTTCCTAAGCACTAAGGATTCAAATATGAAAAGATACAATTTCTCACTTGAGGATCTCACAGTCCAGGGGAAGAGATAAGTAAGCAGGGGCAATAAGCAGATACAGTGTCACATGCTAACATTACAGTTAACTGGACAGTTCATTTTTAGAAAGCAGAAGAAAAAAAATTATTTTTTTTGAGACAGGCTCTCACTCTGTTGCCAGGGTTAGAGTGCAGCGGTGTTATCATAGCTCACTGTAGCCTCACACTCCTGAGCTCAAGTGATCCTCCTGTCTCAGCCTCCCCAGTAGCTGGGACTACAGCCTGAAGCAAAAATTTTTAAAAGTGTTGCACTTGACCTGTTCTTCAATTTCCCAGTTTCTGAAATGTTTAAGAATGTCTTGGTCATGCATGGTGGCTCACACCTGTAATCCTAGCATTCTGGGAGGCTGAGGCAGGAGGATCGCTTGAGGTCAGGAGTTTGAGACCAGCCTGAGCAAGAGCGAGACCCCGTCTCCACTAAAAATAGAAAGAAATTTAATTGGCCAACTAAAAATATATAGAAAAAATTAGCTGGGCATGGTGGTGCATACCTGTAGTCCCAGCTACTCGGGAGGCTGAGGCAGGAGGATCGCTTGAGCCCAGGAATTTGAGGTTGCTGTGAGCTAGCCTGATGCCACAGCACTCTAGCTCGGGCAAGAGAGCAATACTCTGTCTCCAGAAAAAAAAATAATAATAATGTCTTGTATTCACCATTATATTCTATTATATAGAATAACTTAACTGCAGTGAAAGTTCATGTGCTTAATCTACACAACACTCCCCAACACAACTCCTGGTAAACACTGAGGTGTTGGCCATCTTTAGTATCTGCCCTTTCTAAAATATCATGTAACTGGACTCATAAAATCTGTAGCTTTTATTGGCCTTTTTCACGTGGCATTATGCATTTAAGATTAATCAATGTCTTTTCTCAGCTTGATAACTCATTTTTTATCAATGAATGATATTTCATTAGATATATGTCACAGAGTTGGTTTATCAATTATCCATTATCAAAACCATTGAAGGAAATCTTGGTTGCTTCCAGTTTTTAGCAATTGTGAATAAAGTTGCTATGAACATTAAAAAATAAACAAATAAGATAAAATGTTTAAGAATATTTTACTTCTCTTCCATTCACAAAATGAATTTGACACTGAAAAACTTAAGTCAGTTGAACAAGGACTATTACTGGTTCCCCCCATAATCAGTTGGCACAACTATATATACAAGAGTTTAGGCTGAGGGCATTGGCTCATGCCTGTAATTCCAGCACTTTGGAAGGCTGAAGTGGGAGGATCACATGAGGCCCCTGGAGACCGACCTGGGCAACATAGCGAGATGCAGTCCCGATAAAAAATAAAATCTGAAAATTAGCCCCATGCAGTGGCACACACCTGTAGTCCTAACCACTAGGGAGGCTGAGACAGAAGGACAGCTTGTGCTTCGGACTTCAAGGCAGGAGGATCACTTGACAGAGTGAGACCCTGTCTCTAAAAAAAAGAAGGAGAAGCAGCATATGCTAACACTGAAATTAAACTAGTTAAAGACTTTTCTTTTTGCCTCTCAAAGTGCTGGTATTACAAGCATGAGCCCCTGCACCAGGCCTAGTATATGCTTTTGAATATTGACGGGATTGTGGAAAGCAATGAATCACAATTTTTAGTTATTTAGATCCTATGGCTATAGGGTTACCCTTATATACAAGTTAACTAGTTTCTCTATTGATTTAAGTGAGTTTTTTTTAAATATAGTACAGAGCTTCAGAACTTCTGAATACAGAAAACACAAGATTCAAACAACTGAAAATTATACAATATTCTTATTATATATGTTTTTCTAAAGTAAAAGTTTGCTAAATTTGGGAAAACTTTCATAAAGAAAAAACTCTTCAACATCTGTGATATATTCTCACTTACAAAAATTACTTCTAAATTTATGACAGTTCTATTTACAGAAATATATCAGTCAGTACTTCAGAGATCATTGCTTATAAATCATATCAAGTTTGAGAAAGACTTTTTTCTATTTTTAAAAAGAGCTAAAAATTAATAATAGTTATGAAAAATGAAAGAACTGGTTAGATATATTTGACAGCAATGCTAAATGTAGATTTAGCTGTGAAGAAATATTGTTTCATTGAATCTTCATTTAATATATGGTCATTTATTTCAGAATAATGAATGCTACTGGACTCCTGTGGCATTTTCTAGTCTAGTCTAGTCTAGTCCTCAGAGTAAATGTTTTCTGGGGAAAGATGAATGCTATTTTTCAAGTACCTTTAGCTCAAAGTAATCAATATACCAAAAATACGCATACTAATATACATATTTTGGCATTTTCTGAACTCCTTCAATGGTGTTTGGGCTCAGAAACTGATATCACCAAGTAAGGCGCTTTGACATGCTGAATTGTACAAGAAATCTCTCAAGGTCTGACACTCGACCCACACCCCCAGTCTCTCAATGATGAAGTTCTCAAAGTTCCCTTAACTGCCTAAAATCCAAACTTGTAAAAGAAGAAAACAATCATCTCTGGTCCCCTCCTTGTGTTTTCATTAACTGAACTCATATCATAGGAAGAAAGACTGAAGTCTGTCAACACACCTGGATAGACTTTTGTCATAAACCATTGTCCACTCTGTGAGCCCAAAAGACTTGGTGGTACTAGGCCAGTATATATTCTTCAAGCCCAGTGAACTCCTCTAAAAATCATTTACTACCCCCTAAAATAATCCACACTTCCCCTAGCTCCCTTTCCCCTAAGAAGAGGGGTATGTAACCATCTGTACCCCATTGTGTGGTGGGGTAATCATTCTGATTTTCCCCCTATGCACACTAATGAATTTGTATGCTTTTTTTCCTATTAATCTGCTTTTTGCAAGTTGATTTTCAGTGAAGGTTCAGAGGGCAAAGGAGAAGTTTTCCCTTGGCCCCCACAATGGCTAATTTTGTTTAATGAGCAATTCAAGCATAATTGTTAAGAAGAAGTAAATTACATGAATGTAAATGGCACAAAAGTTTATGAATGAACTTGTCACGTTTTCAAAAATCTTTTTCAGTAATTTAAATCTTAAAATTATGTTAATTAAGCAATAGATATTTATGTCTGAGTCATTTCTAAGTAAGTCAATAAGTCAAAATACTGAAACATCAATTACTAAGCTTAAAGTATATATACCCATATGACACAGAGAAGCTAAATATATTTCGATTTGTCAGTAAACATGAAGAAATTGTTCGATGAGAAAGCATGTTTCTATAAATTATGAAACATATAAAATGTTGGTGTATGACAGCTTGAAATTGCTTTACCTCCTTGGTTTTCATTAGAAATTAGGGTTACTAAGAGTTCAAAATTCTAATAAATGCATGCTAATGAAAACTAGAAATGGTGAGGAGAACAACTCCATATGAAAGGAAAATAAGACATGTTTTTGGTAAGTGAATCTATGAAGTATGGAAGATGTGTTTTTGTTACCTGGAAAAAGAGTAATTTTTGTGCTAAAGTATAATAGAACGACTGTTTGTTCCAAAATGAGAAAGAGGAAAAGTACAGGACAAATAACTGAAGGGATACAAGAAGGTTGTAGGTTTGTGGAAGGTGAATACTGTGAAAGGATTTTTACGTGCTATCAAGCTGGCTAAGATTAGAAGGAAATTATTTATAAGTTTTTCTAAGAATTGAGTATTAATGTCATAAGTACACTGATGCAAATCTAGAATTTGGTCCTCTCTGTTAAAACAATAAGGTTTTCTTGGAGGATTAGCCTCTGCTCTTAATAGGAAATTGTGAAAGATTTTTCTTTACCTTTTAGGTAATTGACCTAGGAAATAAAAATTCTATGTTTTACCAAGATAATTACCTGTGCCTCATGTTGTCTTTATTAGGTTTTTGATCACTTAAGAAAACCGAGTCATCTCTATTAAAAGAGCTAAGGTTTATCTACAACCATGTAACCTGTATTTGCCTTTGAAGTCTTTTAATTATCACTTTGGTTAAATGAATGACTATTGTTCACAGTGACCTGTGATCCTATTTTGATTAAAGGTTTTAAAACTTTTGATATTTTTGACAAACTTCCCAAAATCAAATCTAAATTAATTCTTTTTCTTGACCTCAAGTTAACTTTGGAATTTTCCAGATAGGCCCTTGGAACATCTCAAAAGGATACCTCTCGTTATAAAAATATATTAAACTGGCTGGATGTGGTGGCTCATGCCTGTAATCCCAGTTACTTGCAGCCTGAGGTGGAAAGATTGCTTGAGGCCAGGAGTTCAAGACCAGCCTGGGTAACATAGCAAGACTCCATCTCTAAAAAAAATTTTAAAAATTAGCCAGGTGAGGCGGCATGTACCTGTAGTCCCAGCTACTCAGGAAGCTGAGGCAGAAGGATCACTTGAGCCCAGGAGTTGAGTTGTACATTTAGCTATGATCACAAGACAGCATTTAGCTATGATTACATTTAGCTATGATCATGTTACTGCATTCCATGTACTCCAGCCTGGGCAACAAAGCAAGACTCTGTCTCTAAAAACAAACAAACAAACAAACAAACAAACAAACAAAAAACCAGTGCTATGCACCTGAATTGGAGAAACAAAATTGGTATTTAAGAGACTATAAATCCAATGTTAAGCATGGACTCATGGAGAACCTGAACAGGATAGCAGCTGCCTGGACCTTCATGAATCCTTAAAGTTTCCACTATTAAAAGGTCTGCACTCCAGAACTCATTGTGGGGTACACAAAATGATACAAATTATGGAAAAATCTTGGTATGGTGACTTCTAAAATTGCTAAAATGGTTTATAACCAATATTTGGTTTGCCAAACCCATAATTCTGGGAAGACATTAAAAGCTCCAGGTAATACATTTCTGTAACCCAATGGGCCACTTGAATATTTACAGAGGGGTTTCACTCCATTACTACCTTCAACAGGATCTGAATATGTTCTTGAAATAGTTTGTATTCTCTAGTTGAACAGAAGCTGTCCATGCAGGAAGGCCAATACTGTAACAGTAGCTAAAATGTTGTTTTAAAATGTGTTTCCTTTATGTTGCATTCCAGAAATCTCCAGTGACAGAGAGATCCATTTTACTGGAAAGCAATTAAATAAGGTATTACAAACACAATAGCATTACCATCATCCCTATCACCCTCAGTCTTCTGGAAAGGCTGAAAGGACAAATGGCATCTTAAAAACCAAAATTGGCAAAGTTAACTGAATAGATTGGATTGCCTTGGCTAAAGGTATTACTGCTGGCCTTGATGGCAATCAGATCCACCCCCAGTGGAAAACGTAACTTGAACCTTTATGAAATAGTCACTTGAAGGCCTATGTTCCCAATAATAAAACCTTATGTATCTCCTACTCTCCTAAACTCTGATATGACTAAATGCTGCAAGGCTTTAATGCATTATGCTAAAGTGTACTTTCACCATGTAATGGAACCTTTTCATGATCTACCAACTGAGACAATCAAACCCTTCATGATCTAGAAACCAGAGATTGGGTATTTTGGACTCAACAGCAGAGAAAGACTTGAACAATCAGCCCTCGAACTCTGTTGGAACAGACCATACCAAGTTCTTCTCTGCAGCAAAACTTCAGGGTCTCAAGTCTTGGATCCACTTCTCTCAAATCAGAAGGGCCCCTCCAGGCTCCTAGACTACATGTGTTTGAGAACTTAAGGTAAAGCTGGCCAGGGAAGTTTTTTCCCAAAAGCAGACAGTTTCCTAAACAAGGACAGCTTTCCCAGGTTTGTGGATCAAGACTTCTCTGACATCATGAATGCCTTGTCTTTCTCCCTTTCCCACTATTTCCTGCTGTCTTAATGCTTTCCCTTCCCTTACAGGAAAACCCATGGGACCATGATCTGTGGATGTCTTTAGCTAAGGCTTATGCTGTGGCAAAACACACACACACACACACACACACACACACAGCCAGAGCAATTGTTGGGCTTATGAAGATAAGCTAGTTTCCACTGAGGAAAGATTCCAGTGGGGTTCCTGAGGGCTCACCCTTGGCAGTACTGGGATACCAGTAGTATGGAATTTGAAACTAATCTATAAATTGGGGAAATATCTTCGACTGTGTGGCCAACCAGACCTCCCAGTGGTTCACAGAGGTAGAAGTCATCCTCAAAAAAGGTGGATAACATACGTGTTTAACAAAAACATTTGCTGAAACGTCAAGCAGCTTTAGATCTCCCTTTTGCTCAAACTACAGGTTTGTGTGTTACTGAACAAAACTGAATGGTGTACATATTTCTCCCCTGATTTTGCCACTACAGAAAGCTTAACTAAAGGGTAGTTGATATTGTAGTTTCTTTTTGGTGTTTTTTTTTTTTTGGTTTGGTTTTTGCAATGCTTTCTTTTTTTATGAGATACCATTGTTTCTTTAGACACCAAATAAATTAAGGAGATTTCTCAAGGGAAAGAAACACCTAATGTGTTTATGGAATCAGCTAACAGTTGGTTTGCAGGAATCCTGAGTGGTAGATGGCAAGACTGGCTTTTCAAAGGTTTTCAAATTTTTATGTTCTTCTAGTGGGTCTCCAGATTACTATGACTTGTGTCAACAGGCTAATGAAAAAATTGGATACTGCCATAAATCGGACCATTCTATAGCAAACTATGGTCCTTAATTGCCATCACACTTTTAACAATGGCTATGACCAATTGGACTCAAATACTGTTGAACTGTCTATATTGCCTAAACTTTGACTTGTTTGAATTGGTTTGGTTCACAGGAGCTGCTCCTAAGGAGTAAACTTTGGTTTTTTAGTATTATCCTCCTAATAGTAATCATAACAGTCCCCCAGGGCATCCTATAGTCTGAAGTCTTAAATGTTTGTATGCAGCCATCCATCAAGCATAGAATAATCTCACTTTGACTAAATCAGCAAGAACATAAAGAATCATTCAACTGATGTGACGTTATGACTGGTGAATTCCATACTAAGACCAAATGAAATCCTCATGATGGTGACAGAGAGTAGCGTCAATGCCCAAGGTTTTGGTCAATCTCGCAAAACTGAAGGTTGACCCAAGTGGGAGAATTGTTAAACTAAATTTGGCCTGAAGACACCTCTGTACGTGGTTCCTTACTTAAACTGCAACCTAACTTAGTAAGTAAACTAACTGAAAGCCTAATTTAGGAGTATACTTTTGTAACAAATAGCTGAGTCTCAGTCAATCACAGTAGCCGAGCTTCAGTCAATCCCAGATGGCCAAGTGATCAGACCATGTTTAAATAAGGCAAATGGCCAAGCTATAACCAACTGACCTGTCTCTGTACCTTACTTCTATTTTCTATCCATAAATGCTGCCTGACCACATTGCAGGGCAGAGTTCTCTGAACCTGTTCTAGTTTTGAGGGTTGTCCAATTCTCGAATCATTCTTTGCTCAAATAAACTCTGCTAAATTTAATTTGTCTAAAGTTTTTCTTTTAATGCAGGTAAGAAGCTTTATAAACTCTAATCATAATTTAACACCAGAAGCTACCATTTATTGAACGTTTGCTGTGAGCAAGGAACTGTGCCAACTACTTTAATCTCAAATTCCTCTACACAGCGTTCTAATGCCACATGCAATTTTTTTATTATAGTTTTATACATACGAAAACTGATGCTCAGAGAAATTAATTTGCCTGAAGTTTCACAACTAAATGACAAAGATGTATCCAAATTTAGATCCAATTCTAAACCTAAGTTTTTAACCTATTTTAAGTTTTAATCTAGTAGCACTTATACTCTGAATATTTACAGGAGAAAATCCAAGTCATTCTCAGATCCTTCTTTGCTCAGTTTAAAACCATCCCAGGCTGGACACGGTGGCTCACGCCTGTAATCCTAGCACTCCGGGAGGCCAAGGCAGGCGGATCGTTTGAGCTCAGGAGTTCGAGACCAGCCTGAGCAAGAGCGAGACTCCCGTCTCTACTAAAAAACAGAAAGCAATTAATTGGCCAAGTAAAAATATACATGAAAAAATTAGCCAGGCATGGTGGTGCATGCCTGTAGTCCCAGCTACTCGAGAGGCTGAGGCATAAGTATCGCTTCAGCCCAGCAGTTGTTGGTTGGTGTTAAATTGGCTGTTGCCACGGCACTCTAGCCCAGGCAACAGTGTGATACTCTTTCTAAAAAAAAAAAAAAAAAAAAAAAAAAAAAGAGCGAGACCCCATCTCTACCAAAAATAGAAAATAATTAGCTGGACAACTTAAAAATATATTTAAAAAATTACCACTAATTAAAGTTATAATCCAACTTAAAACAACAATGGCCCACTCACTGCCAGTGTACAAAAGTTTTATTTTCATTAATTGTAATTTTAAATTTTATTTTCAGGAATGGGATGGAATGCAAAGGAGTACAAGGTTAACTTCCTGGGGTAATGAAAATGTTTTGTCTTGATTGTGGTGATGACTATAGAGCTGTGTTTGTCAGAATTCACAGAAATTTACACCTAAAAGGGTACATTTTACTGCATGTAAATTATTCCTGACTAAACCTGACTTCAAAAAAAAAAGCCTGAAATCTTAATTGCCCAGCTATAAAATAAAATTAAAAATATACAATTTAGGGGCAAACCAAATTTTATTTTCAGGAGTGACGGAGGTCTAGTAATTGTTTATATTTATTTATAAAGCTAATAAGACAATTTATATTATACAACCCAATTTATCAATATCAATACTTTTAAATAGGATTTAAAAATGTTTGAGGTATTTTTAAAAGGATTTGGATTGCAAAATATTTATTATAACCACATGTTGCTGAGGCAATGCTATATTTAAAAATATCTCAAACAGAAAATAACACTCTAAGGCTGTTAACAATTACGATTTAAACTTCCAGACAATTACCATAATGCTGTTTACAGAATATACCAAAAACTCTATATTTAATAGCTAAGGACAAAGAATTACTAACTAGCTTCATTACTTGATAGATTGACTTGCTTCCTAAAACATTATTGTAGCTGAGCTTCTAAAAATGGCAAAAGAAAAAAAATTTTATTATTTTCACTTAACTAGATTTAAAAAATAAAGACTATTAAGAACACAGAAAGAGGAAATTAAATGATGTCTCTTCTTTATTAAGGTTTAAACAGAAGGAAATATATCTAAGAAAAAATTTACAAAGGACTCACTCTGGTAGTTGGTTTAGAGACCAAAGTCACTTGCCTGGTTTTTAAATACAGTAACAAATTATATGTGAATCTTCTCAACTTAGATATCCATGCATCCTTACTCTACTACCCTCTGTTTTTATTACTATTCCACCAGACATACCAAAGCCCACCAACACAATTTAAATTAGAAGGGATACTGTAATTCCAACCTTAAAAACCCTGGAACAAATGTACTGTATAACAGGAAGCTCTGTCTTGCATTGATTAAAGCAATGTAATTGTGGCAGATGTCATTTGTCAATCAAAAAAATATATGCCTGATTTTTTTTTTCTAATGTGGAAGAGGAGTGAAATGTATTTTTATTTGTGGCTTTAATAAAAAATACCCTTCAAGTGTTGTGCTTGGTAAATTAACTTTTAGAAGAATGAAAAATACCTTAAATGACAACTTCATATGTGATAACTATCTATAACAATTACCCTCCCCCAATAAGCCCATCTTCCAAAATCCACGTTAAAATTTTCATTTTTAAAAGCTAGACAGGCTCCACCACATCTTTAAATATCAATAAAATTTGATTTTGTCCATCCACGTTTTTAAAATGCTCCTCGACGTTTTTATCTATAATAATATACAACAACGAAAAACAGCTTAAAAATCTGAAAGGAAGAGAAAGTATTCAAAGCATTACTACATTGGGAATGACTATGTTCTGGATATAAAAGAACTAACTTCCTGCTAAGAAGAAATACTCAGAGGCTCTTCATGAAAAAATGCTAAAGAAAGTGGTATGATACCCATGACGCCTACCCATTGTGTAACAGAACAGTGCCAACTAGGTAAAAATTATTTGAATAATTTTTCTTTCCAAAATTGCAATCAAGTAAATATATTTAATAAATATTTATTAAAAAACACATAGATCATGGAAGTATTTTAAAACACGCAATCTCTAGGATATTGAGTTCACAATCTCTGAACTCAACCAAGTGAAGTCCCTGCACTGGCAGTTGCTTTTGTTGGGGGGCAGGGGGTTGGGAAGTTAGAATTTTAAAATGACAGCAAGAATGATGGCAGAAGTAAGTCGGGAGCAAGTAGGAAGAAAGTTTGGTCCTAAGAAGGCAGCTGAGAGAAAAGAATCTCATGGGCTCACTGAGCTGTATCATCAGGGCTTGGTGCCCTTCAAAGAGGTCAATGGAGAAGACTGGAACAAGGAGTTGGGTAAGACTTGCTGGTATGGAAGGAATTTATTCAAAGGGCTACATGAATAAAAAACAAGCCTGGAGTATAATTAGAAAGTTGGGAAGTTATTCTCAGGAACAAAATGGCTATATTGTCTGTGCTATTGTGGAAGGAAATTCTGAATTAGTTGCTGATACTTACAAACATCTGCACTAATTAACTGTGCTCTTCAGATATGAGTGGGATGAGCTTTGACAGATATTCCAAATGAGGAAATAAAAGACTTGGGGTTAAAACTACTTTGTGATTCCTAAAGTGGAGGGAGGGAGACACTGTGCCATAATTTTAAGGGCAACAGTTTTGGAAATCAGATTGATCTGTGTGACAGTTAACAAAGCTGAGTGTCAAATTTGACTGGACCATGGGGTGCCCAGATATTTGGTCAAACATTATTCTGGTATTTCTGTGAGGGTGTTTTTCTTTTTTTTTTTTTTTTTGAGACAGAGTCTCACTCTGTTGCCCGGGCTACAGTGCCGTGGCATCAGCCTAGCTCACAGCAACCTGTGAGGGTATTTTTCAATGAGACTAAGATTTAAATTGGTAGAATAAGTAAAGCAGAGTGCATTCCATCATATAGATCGGCTTCATCCAATCAGTTAAAGGGCTGAATAGTATAAAAATGTTAACCCTCCCAGAGTAAGAACCGGGACACTAACTCTTCCTGCCTTTGGACTTAGACTAGAAGTATACCATCAGCTCTCCTGGGTCTCAAACTTGCCTACTGACCCTGATTCGGGGACTTGCCAGCCTCCATAATTGCATGAGTCAATTCCTTATAATAAATCATATATATCATCACACATACACACACAAGCACACCTCAGTTATATCATGGGTTAGGTTCAGACCACTGCAATAAAGTAAATATCACAATAGTGATTCACACAAATTTTGTGGTTTCCTAGTGCATATAAAAGTTACATTTACACTATAATCTATCAAGTGTGCAGTAGCATTATATCTAAAAAAACCCAATTTATTAATACATACCTTACTTTAAAAATACTTCATTGCTAAAACATGCTGATACAGCAATACAAAGTGAGCACACGCTGTTGGAAAACGGTACCAATAGGCTTGCTCAATTTGTAAAAAAAAAAAAAAAAAGGAATATCTGCAAAGCACAATAAAGCAGACCACAATAATTTGAGCTCTGCCTATATATCCTATTGGTTCTGTTTCTCTGGAGAACCCTAATATAATCTGGGTTCAAATCATGGCTCTGTTTCTTAGTAGCTGTGTGACCTTAACCAAGTACCTTAACCTCCTTGAGCCTATAAAATGGAAACAGTTCATTCAGCATAAGATTATAACAAGGATTAATTGAAATAATTACGTAAAGCATTGAGTACAGGGCCCAGCATACAGCGCTCAATAAATGAACACCGGTATTGTTATTATAGAAGGCTCTACTTTGAGGGAGAAAAAAATCCAGATTGAAACAGGGCCTAAAGATGTATTCTTGGTGATGAGGTGGTATCAAAGTAAGAATTGTCCAAGTTTACCCTAGCCAATGGCAAAGTGCCCCTTGTTTGTTCTTTCCTTGTAGTCTTCCATTTCCATGAAAGCCACTTCCTGTTTTTCATCCCTCATGTAACTCTGTATGGGAAATTTTATCTGGACCACATTCTAAAACCCTAATTAGAATTGTGTTAAAAACTTCCAAACACACACCTCTACTTTCTTGACTTAATTAAACATAGTGGATGTATCTTATGTTTTCTGATTTAGGATTTTGCAGAGTGCTGGGTTATCACTGAAAATATTAGTAATCACCGTAACATACTCTATTTTCAAAACTAAATCTCTGATAGCAACTTATATTACGCTGTCATTAGCCTTTCATAAAATTGAGTGTGGCAACAATTCCAATCTGCTTAGAGTTCTGGCTAGTATAGTTTTACTGTAAAGATCTCCCTCTCTTTAACAATGATAATGTCTAGGGAAGAGAATAAATATCACCTCTTCATTTTATATTCTCAAATCTCAGAGTAGGCCATCATTGTGTAGAAACTGATTCTATTTCCAATGTAAACACCCATTTAGCAACTAGTCTTAACTATCCACAGAAGCAGCAGAGGTAATGAAATTTCTATTTTAAAAGATCATGAAGGGCCGGGCGCGGTGGCTCACGCCTGTAATCCTAGCACTCTGGGAGGCCGAGGCGGGAGGATTGCTCAAGGTCAGGAGTTCAGAACCAGCCTGAGCAAGAGCGAGACCTCGTCTCTACCAAAAATAGAAAGAAATTAATTGGACAACTAAAAATATATAGAAAAAATTAGCCGGGCATGGTGGCTCATGCCTGTAGTCCCAGCTACTCGGGAGGCTGAGGCAGAAG